>CM044874.1:4950000-4970000 GCA_024500155.1 Chenopodium formosanum
TGAAATGACCCGTCCGGTGGCTCCGGATAATCTTGATCAGGTTTGGAAAGTATACGTAGACGGGAGCTCTACAAAGAACGGCTGTGGTGCAGGCGTAATCTACAAGTCTCCTGAAGGGGACAGATTTGAGTATGCACTACGCTTCAAGTTTCAGGCCTCTAACAATGAGGCGGAATATGAAACCCTGCTAGCCGGCATTCGCATGTGTAAGGCGGCAGGGGCCATGAAAATTGACGCCTACTTTGATTCCCAATTGGTTGTTAGCCAGTATGAGGGAAGCTATGAGGCTACTCATCCGGCTATGATCAAATATCTTCAGGCAGTTAAAGAATAGGCCGGGGCACTTGAGGAATTCCGGCTGAATCAAGTGTCTGGGTCGAAAAACAACCAGGCGGATGCATTGTCAAAACTGGCGTCTTCCGCCTGCCATGATACGCCTCGGTCAGTATTTTGGGAAGTTCTTGAAAAGAGAAGCATCTATGAAGACCCCATTGGAATTCTGGACCGAAGCTCTACCTGGATGGATGGCATCCGGGCTTACCTCTCAGACGGTACACTTCCTGATTCGCCACAGGAGGCAGCCAACCTGAAGAAGCGAGCTGCAAGCTTCGAGTTGAAAAATGAAGAACTCTTCAAGGTGGGGTTTCTTAAGCCCCTGTTGAAGTGTGTCACCCCTGAAAAGGGGAAGGAAGTTCTCGAAGACCTGCACTCGGGATTCTGCGCCTCCCACATAGGCGGCAGGTCCCTACCCGTCAGAGCCAGACGACATTATTTTTGGCCTACTCTTGAGGCAGATTCCAAGGAGTTGGTAAAGAAATGTGACAAGTGCCAAAAATTTGGCAGACTTATTCACCGTCTAGCTACTGATTCGACGGCCATCCACAACCCTATCCCGTTTGCAAAATGGGGCATGGACATTTTAGGTCCTTACACGCCTGCTCCAGGTGGAAAGCGCTACATCCTGGTGGCTGTGGATTATTTCACCAAGTGGGTGGAGGCTGAGGCGGTTAAAAATATCAAGACCTCAGACGTGATTTCCTTCATTTGGAAAAACATTATCACCCGGTATGGGGTACCTATGTCTATGGTGTTTGATAATGGTCCTTAGTTTGAGACGCCTCAGCTAAAAACTTGGTTGGAAGATCAGGGGATCTCAAGCTATTTTGCATCTGTCGGCCGGCCCCAAGCATACGGCCAAGTTGAAGCCTTCAACAAACTCATCTCAGACGACATTAAGAAGAAAATAGAAAGAGCCGGTGGCTTATGGGCAGAAGAGTTAATCCATGTCCTATGGGCCATCCGGACAACAGCAAAGGGGGCAACCGGTGAAACCCCATTTCTCATGGTTTACGGTGCTGAAGCCGTCTTGCCCATCGAACATTACGAGCCGACTCTCAGAATCATGCTATATGATGAAAAGGCAAACTGGGAAGCAATGCGCCCGGCATTGGATTCACTCCTAGAACGCAAGGGAAATGCCGCCTTGCGTCATGAGATTTGCCGTCTGAGAATGACTAGAGCCTACAACAAAAAAGTACACAAGCGTCCCTTGAAAGTTGACGACTTAGTGTTATGAAAAATGGAGGCAACCGGTAGGGCCAATGAGCTGGGGAAGCTAACTCCAAATTAAGAAGGCCCCTACCGGATCTATGAAGAAGTAAGAGACGGCACCTACCACCTGGAAACTCCAGACGGCAGGCGCCTGCCTAGAACTTGGAATGTAGACAATCTGAAAAAGTACTACTTCTGAGAATGTAAGTTTTTTGTAAACAGTGAGTCAATTAATGAAGATTCATACTTTGTTTGCAAAATTGATTTGTTGTTTTTTTATTATCCGCCTGGGTAATATTCAGGCGGATTCTTCATTTACCTAACTAAGTTTGATACTTAGTAAAGGTTACATTTGTTTGACCGCCTGGGTAATACTCAGATGGATCCTTTGTTTATTTAATTAAGTTTGATACTTGGTATGATTTAATAATTGCCTGTCCGTCTGGGTAATACCCAGACAGGCTCGTTTGTTTAAACAACTAAGTTCGATACTTAGTGTAAATTCAATGTTGTAATAACGATCGGCCAATGCTCCGATTAAAAACTAAGCACAAAAACGCTTAGTGGCTATACAACCGGTCCTAAACAAGACCAAAGGCTAAAATGGCCGGATGGTTGCTCATTTTATAAAATCGCCTGTCCCAACATGGACAAAGGCGTCCGGCGACACCCCTCCGAGTGCAATCGTCGCAGAGAACAGACTATTTGTCGGTTCTACGTACCCATGCAGACGACAAAAATTGAACGACCGAATGGGTCAACTCATAGCCGTCTGACCAGAATGATCTGTGAAGAACGATCAAGTTACCACATACCGGATGCCCTGGGGCATCAGTCGGTCACCGGCTGAAGTTCTCACTTAGGTTATTTATTCCAAAATTGCACTTTCTATCCCAATTGGGGCAAAAGAGTTGTTCAATGGCTATGAAATCTCTACCAAGACGGACAAACGCCGTCTGGGTAGTGACTGGAACGCCTATTGGTGTACGGCTGTGCACTTGGTTTGGGGCAACACTAGTAGAAAATATCAAAAAGGCACCCCCTAATTGGCACCGGTTCAGTCCAAACCGGTGCCAAAAATGGCCTACAAAATTGGTGGGAAGCTGAACCAGAGTAAAAGGCACCGGTTCACTTCAAACCGGTGCCAAAATCATAAAGGCCACCGGTTTGAACCGGTGCCTTTGTGAACCGGGCCTTTAATAATTTTAAAAAAAAAACCGGCCTCTTATATAACCCTTAACCCTAAAGCAGTCAACATCCTCTCTCCTCTCACTCCGCCTCTCCCTTCTCCTCTGCTCTCCCTTCTCTCTCCTCTAACTCTCCTTCATTCCCAACAACAACACCAACACCAACAACAACAACTACTCCGCAACACCAACAACAACAACATCTCCGCAACAACAACAACAACACCACCGCAACAACAACACCACCGCAAAGCCGCCGCCACCATCTCTTCTCTTTAATTTTTTATGGGTTTCATCAAAAAAAATTTGGTTTAATCCACCACGAACACATGCATGAGCAAGGTTAGGGTATAATTTCTTGATTTTAAATCGATTTTTTTGTTTTCGATTTCTGGGTTATTTTGTTACCGAATTCAATTTTAATTTTTTTTTCTGATTTTTGTTTCTTGTTTATTCGATTTTAATACATTTTGTTTTCGATTTTGATTTTTTGTTTTTCGATTTTTTAATTATTTTTTTTCCGATTTCAATTTTGATTTTTTTTTTTTATTTTTGTTTATTCGATTTTAATATATTTTGTTTTCGTTTTTGATTTTTTATTTTTCGATTTCAGGATTATATTTTTTCTTATTTTTTCGATTTCAATTTTTTTTCGAGTTCAATTATTTTCGATTTCTGGGTTTTTTTAATTTATATTTTTTATCTGGGTTTTTTTCGATTTCAATTTTTTTCGATTTCAATTTATTTCCATTTCTGGGTATTTTTTATCTGGGTTTTTTGATTTCTGGGTATTTTTCAGTTTATTTTTTTGGCGATTTCAATTTTTTTTGTGATTTCAAATTTTTTCTGTGTTTAATTTTTTGGGAAGCTTAATTATATTAATCCTTTTTTTTTTTTGCTTTAATTGGTGCAGGTATCTTGAGTTAGATCTTAAATGGAAGAATCAAGATCAAGAATATTGAGTTTATTTTTTTTATTTATATTGTAATATTTTTTTTAATGTGTTGTAATTGAACTACTACTGTATTAATCTATATTGTAAAATTGTTTTGGTTATATATTGTAAATATTTGATTATGTTGATTGAAATTCGATCTATATTTTGATGTTCTAAATAATTTAAGTCGATTTTTAATTGTTTGATGTTCTTTAAAAAAAAATTAAAATATTTGGCACTTTTGGCACCGGTTAACCGGTGCCAAAAACAATTCCACATTTTTTTAAACCCATTTTTGGCACCGGTTTGAACCGGTGCCTTTTTTAACCCCTTTTTGGCACCCCCCACATTGACACCGGTTCAAACCGGTGCCTTAGGCCGGGTTTGAACCGGTGCCAAATTCATTTTTTCACGTAGTGCAATTACTACTGTGATTGATTGACTTACAAACATATCATACTCTTTGCAGCATCAGACGTTTCCCAAAATTAGTGCAATCACTACTGCAAAGTTTTTCTGAGCCTGAGCAGCCTCCTTCTCCAGCCTCTCAACCTTGGTCTTCATTTTGGTGTTCTCTTCAGAAACACCTTGAAGTGTGCCAAGGTCCGCCTGGGCCTTCTTGAGCACCTCATTAGCCTTCTTGAGGCTCTTACCCGCTTTCTTCTGGGCCTCCTCCGCCTTCTTCTGGGCCGTCTCAGCATCGCCCGCCCGTTGGTTGGCCGTCTTCAGATCCGCCTCCAGCTGCTGGATTTTTTACGCCTGTGTCATTATGATTGCTTTAGTTTCTAGTTCATTTACGATGGTTGAGTATAAAGCAACATTATCAGCGTCTGTGGCGGACTTCTTGGCCCTTTTTACCTCTTCCCGTTTGCGGGAATAAGGACGTTTGAGCCCGTCCACCCGCAGCATAGCCTGCAAAAAAGCAAGCGGTATGAGTATTGCAAGCGGGATAAAACACTTGGAAAAAATAAAATTGACAAGTTTCTTACCTCAGCCAGAAGGGACAGAATGCGTTCCAGGTTGAACGTCTCTATCCCAGGGATGTTGTCTTTATCCCTCTTCCGGACGGCGTCAAGCATGGCCTTGGCATGCTTCTGGACGTCTGGCCAGCGGGGAGATTGATCTGCACCACAATCAATACGTGATAAGTGCGAAACTAAGGCAGCACCTATTTGTTGCCGACCGTCTGAAGATGACGTCTGTTGAGAGTGGGATTTCACCCGCAAAGGCCACCCCAGCTCAAGCGGGGATTCAAAAGGGTTCTTACCTTCAGAGCCAGCCAAGCGGGAACCGCTTGCAGGCGTGGTGAACCCCCCGGTCGCTGTTACGGGGTTGACGAGGTCGAGGCCCAGGCTGCCGCCTACCCTCTCGATTCGCCCCGCTATCCGTATTTGTTGATTCCCGGCAGAGGCGCCAGGAGTTGAGGCGGAGGTGGATTTCTTCGTTTTGTTGAGAACGGTGGGGGTTTCCTCCCTAGCCCATTTGAGATTTTTCTCAAACGTCTTCCCTACCTCTCCTCCCTGTGAAAATAACCAAGTTAAAGTTAGCATCCGGGGAAAATAATCGTTGAGACCAATCTAAGACAGGGTCAGGGAAAGTTAGCGCCTTGCGGATGATTGCAGAGGACCGCTTAGGAGTCTTCTCCGTCTGCAGCATGTTTAATGCTTCTTCTGCAAAAAAGAGAGATTGGTCAATATCATAAATAAATTCTGATACAAAAATACTACAGACGAATATAAACTCAGGCGCATACGTTTGTTAAACATGTGTCCTAGCCCGCAGGCGGCTAGGAAACACTCGTCCCTGAACCAGGCGCTCTTGGGGATCCAGTTCTTGGGGACTTTTATTGTTTCCCCGGTTGACAAGGTCGCGTCTGTGAGGCCGAAAAAGTCTGCCTCAATGATCTTGTCAAAATCTTCCTTTGGGATCCGGGGAAGAGCGCACTTCCGGCCCATCAAGTCGGGCTTCTTATTGTACTGACGGAATTCATAATTCTCCCGTCTGCTGGGAGCTGACATCAGGTAGAACCTGTGCTTCCAGCCGTCGAATTTCGAGACCTTGTCCAAGGTCATCATGTATTGGGGATGTGTGGTTAGAGTGTACCACGCCCTCCAGCCGCCTGGGCTTCTACTAAGATAATGCATACTAGCAAAAGCCTCCCAGTCGGGGTTAAGCCCCTGGAACTCGCAGGCGACAACATACCCCAGAATGTTTGTCCAAGAGTTGGGGGTAAGTTGCCAGACTCCGAGGCCGTAGCCTCTCAATATTGCTTTCACCGCCTGGTGAAGGGGGAAGCGAAGACCAGCCTTGAACGCCGCCTCATAACAACCGAAATAGATGTTGGCGTTCTCTTGATCATCCTCCCAGGCGATGGTGCCATCCTCAAGCGGCACCCGGATTCTATATCCGTCTCCTAACGGGTGCATTTGCGTAAAGTTTTTTAAGTTCTCCTCCATTTGGATCCGGTCCTTGGAGGAGACGTGAATGTTGAAGGGATCGTCCTTCTCGTTCCCCTTCTTCCTTTCTTCCTCCTCGCTATCCTCAAGCGGGGGTAAGTCGTCGCTGCTCTCAGAGGTAGAGGCGGAGCTGTCGCTCTCCGTCTCCTCCTCATTCTGGGTCAAAGGGGCTGAGGCGGCCTCGTCGCCGCCTTGGTCGCACTCTTCCAGAAAGGAATCTGCGGGAGTTGAAGTGGCGCGCGGAGGGGATCTCTTCAGAGCCGTCTGACCTCCCTGACCAGACGTTTCTCCCTCAGGCGTTTGGCCGCCTGAGCCTTCGCTTCTGTAATTTGGATCAGTTGCCGTCTGCATAGTCCGAGCCATTGTATCCTGCACAGACACATAAATGGTCGGAATCCAAGGCAAAGGGTGGTCCCAACACCCCGAGACGGCACTCCCAGTCCTAGACTCAGTCGTCCCGGGTGACCGGCTGGACTCTAACCTAGGTTGTGCCGTGTGTGTTGGTGATGCATCCATTTATTGCAAGAAATATGTACAAGCGGTGAAACAAGAAAAAGTGTTGAGAGAGGCAGAGATGGTACCTTTGGATTTGATATCTGAAAACGGACAGGTCCGGCTGGGTTGATGGAGTACGAGCTTCTTTGCTTGCGCCTGACTCAAACGGATGACTTCTGCTCTCTCAAAGTTTTCTCTCAAGAAAATTTTTGTAAACGTACAAAATTATGAGGGTAAACGGCTATATATAGAGGGTAAATACGGGGGCATTTCCATAATTTACTCAGAAGGTGAACGGTTACTTATTTATGGTAAAATTACCACCAATTGGAGCGTGACACATGTCACAGATGCCACGTGGCGTGCCACGTCACATTTGTGAGGGGCAAATGTTTAAGGTAATTTTACCCCGCCACGTGGTCCAACCAGAGGACGACACGTGTCAGCTTCAGGTTGGCCCAAAGTGGACCAATCTCCGCCTGACACGTGTCACTCTAAAAATTAAGGGAAAAAGGCGGCCTTTAGGCCCAAATCCCGAGAAAGCCGCAAAGTGGCGCAGCCCACCAATGATTAGGGTTTAGGGAGAGGTCCCTCTTTTTGAGGGCACGTTTTACCATTTATTACACCTGCATTCTCTCACATCAGAGAAGGACCTGAGCTTGGAATTCGAGCAGATACCTACCTAAATTTCCGTTCTCTTTATTCCTTTTCAAGTCACTAACTTGACCGTCGGAGGCGGAGTTCCAACCACCCGAGGTCTCCATTTGTTTTGCAGGTACAGCTCACACCGGATCAGTCTTCGTGTTGTAACTCTCCCGAGGGACTAAAACACCCAAAACAGTACTCATTGTCAAAAAAATAAAAAATAAAGAAGTAGGGTAGTTTACCGAGATTTGGATGAATCTTTATTAAGTAGGTTATACGGGTTAACTTATCTTTGCACAAATCTTCTAGAGTTTGCCCAAACATTTTACACAAGGGTTCCACCAATAATTCCATCTTAGAAATTTGGGCAAATCTCCTTAATGTTCCCTTGAACTTTAGGTAGACTACTTCCATCATTTATCAAATTAAAATTAGAGAAAATACAAGTTTATCTCTTTGATAAACAAAACTTGTTTATCACGGGGATAAAAAGTGTAATTTTTGCGGTTAAAATGAATTTTGCCTTAGAACCGCAACTTGAAGTAGTGTTTTATCTCAAAGTATGTAGCGGTTTTACTCCGTGATAAATGAAATTTGTTTATCATGGAGATTAATTAAGATAACCTCTTAAAACTAAACCCATATTGCACACTTGGATTTGTGACTTCGAATTCTAACGCCATCTAGCTAATCACGCATCCAAAGGGAGCATTTGAGGCACATATATAACATACACAATGGACATTATAGCATGCAATGGGAGCTCTTTAGTCTCTTAAACATGCCATAAAATGTATGGTAAATGATTTTAACTCTATTTATACAAAAATTATAAAAAAATGTCATATTCTAACGGTAGACATTAAGACGAATTTTTTTTTTATTTCAGTTAGGGTCTGTTCACTTCAGCTTTAATTTCAGTTCAGCTCCAATCAGTTCAGGTCAGTTCAATTTCAATCAGTTCAGTTCAACTCCTAATTTCCCTCTCTCATAAAATATTCATTTCATCTTGATGTATTCAGTTCAACTCGGTAAGGGCCTGTTCTCTTCATCTTATTTTTAGTCCAGTTCATGAATTCAGTTCAGTTCAATTCAATTCAATCAATCAAACATGTCCTAAATATGAACATACCCTTAATCAATTCCCTCTCTCTCCCTCCGTGGCTCCTCCATCCTGTTGTTGTTTGTATGCACCAACACAAAACCAGTTGGTATAGGATTAGAGCAGCAGCTTCAGCAAAAGTAAAGGCGGTGTGTTGTGATCTCAGAAATGGAGTGTTTTCTCTCTCTTCATCCTTCTTCCTTCATTACCATCCCTTCAAAGTCTAAATTCAAACACCATTGTTTCTCCAATCCCAAGCTCCTTCGTATTACTTGCTCTTCATCATCATCATCTTCTTCTTCTTCTTCTTCAGACTCCTTTGACTCGCTACCTGTCGGCGACAACTCTTCTGGGTTCTGCTCTTTATCCCTTACAATTTGTTGCTATTTTTAATAATTCTGTCTGAATTTTGTCTACTATTTTCAATTAAAAAATTCTGGGAAATTGATGGTTCAATTTGTTGGTATATGATATAGTTTGAACAATTTGAGAAAAGGGTATTTTGATTTGGGTTCATAATTTTATGATGTGAATGAAAATTGAAGTGGGTATTATGAATTTTATGATGAGTGAGTCCTCAATTTGATATAGTAATTGTTGTAGCTGTTACAGGAAAAGGGTGTCTTCTAAAATCCATGTATTGTTGTTGGGTTAGAATTGTGCAATTGCTGATTGCTAAGTTTTAATTAAATTGTCACTGAATTTTGTATCTTTTTTAAAATTGGCATTGGATTTTGTAATAAATGTTGAAATTGGCATTGGATTTTATGATGTTTATCGAAATTGCTGTTACAATTTGATATCATTCCACTTGTAAAGTGGGAGTACTTAGTGTAAGACTGTAATTTACTAAGTATAGGGTTCCTTATATTGTAGTAATCATATTGTGCAGCAACTTTTGCATCATAGAGGGACCCGAGACGATCCAGAACTTTGTACAAATGCAGTCACAAGAGATTCAAGATAATATACGGAGTAGGCGTAATAAGATATTTCTTCTGATGGAGGAGGTGAAATTTATAGCTAAATTGTACATGGGCTTGTTCAATGTTACACATTGAACCCCCATTGCTTACACCAATAGAGTAGGAAGAACGCCTAATGGTAATAGTATCAAGTAAAGCTGTTGTATTGATTTTCAATTGTATGTGATTATAGGTAAGGAGACTACGGATACAACAACGTCTCAAGGGGATGAAGGCTACTCATGAGGGTAATATAGATGAGGCAAATGAAATGCCCGAGATTCCTTCATCTATTCCTTTCCTTCCTCATGTGGTAAGTCTTTGGGGAAACAGGCATTGCTAATTTTTTATTTACAATGTAATAAAATGTAAGTTTCGTTTTTATCTTAGGAAAAAATATAGTAATTAGATTGAACAAGTTATATCTTGGATGAGTCTTTATTCACTTCTTATGAAGTGTGACTGTTCAATGTTATCAATTCTCCTAAGCTTCCTGATGTTAATGATTTGAGTTTCATGACGCAGACTCCAAAATCATTGAAGAAACTGTACTTGACGAGCTTTTCATTTATAGCAGGGATCATTGTCTTTGGAGGCCTTATTGCTCCATCTGTAAGCTTATGCCGTTTTCTCATTTTATTCTATTCACAAGTGCTCTCTTGAAAGGTTGGATAATAATCATAATATTGGGAAATATGCTGCATTCCTTTTACTTATAATCAAAACATTGTAAGCTATACGGCAATTATTCCATTGAATAATAATGTCTGGTATCAAGTTGCATGCTTATGAAGCTCACCCAATCACTTAAGTACTTTCAACTTAAATCAATGTTAAAACAGAAAAATCAAATAAAATTCATGTAACTCACGCATATCACCAAGTTTAAATTCTGGTCTTCTGGAACACACTATCAAACTGATTTTGTTCTTTAGATTACTCTGTCCTGTGAGGAAAATGCTTCAACTAAGTCATAATTCGTAGGCTTTTTGAATGCTTTTTCAGCCGGTTGCAGAACTCTTAATTACTTCTTGAGTTTGGTGATATGTAGATAATATTTTTAGTTCTCCATCTTTTTTTTCACTGGCTAGCTGGCTCTGTATAAATTTCTATATGAAGGGAGAGGTGTTTAATCATCATTGTGATTTGAAAACACAGAGCATACTTGACCTTGTGAGATATCAGTTTTTTACTTCACCATTGTAACCATGGAGACATGTAATTGTCTCTGGCTTGGAAAGGACAAAGGAGACTTATTTCTTTACAGTTTTACTATGGATTACTTGCTGAATGGTTTGTATAAGATCTGAACCTTCTTTATTTTGCAGCTGGAATTAAAATTAGGTATAGGGGGCACGTCTTATGAAGACTTCGTTCGCAGCTTGCATTTGCCACTTCAACTGAGGTATGATTAGAAACAATGCTATATTCTTTATAAGCTTAAAGATCACGCAAATGGCTTTGAGTTGATTCATTTTGTCAAGAGAGTTTAATTTCTTCAGAGCCAAGGATATATTATCAACGTTGTGTTTTGTTAAACCATCAGTGACATTTGTACTGCCATTTTGATCACCAATTTCAGTCAAGTCGATCCCATAGTGGCATCTTTTGCTGGTGGGGCTGTTGGAGTTATTTCAGCTTTGATGTTGATTGAAGTCAACAATGTGGAACAACAAGAGAAGAAAAGATGCAAATATTGCCGTGGATCCGGTACATGTTAACTTATTCTTAAAACATTAAGAGCTCGTTTGGTTGTAATGGGAATCATGGGAAATTATTTCCCTCTTCAAATTCCTAGGAAATTGCCTTAGTTTGTTTGGTTGGCATTAAGGAAATTACAATTCCTAGGAAATTTGAGTCACCTCGGGGGAGGTGGGTAAATGAAGTCCCACATTATGTAGGAAATTGAAATTTCCATTTCCTCCATTTTGCACTTTTTTTTGGTTAACCAAACAACACCCCAATAGTACATTTCCTAGGAATTTTGAGTGCCTACATAAATTTGGTGCAACCAAACAAGGCCTAAATTTCTGCTCTCTCTCTCTCTCTCTCATACAGCATTTTTGACTGGTTAGTGGTTACCCACTTTCCACTGGTTCCTAATACACAGCAACAAACTGTCTAACTTGGAAAATATACATTTTGATAAGATTGCAATGGTGATGCCTCCTATTCCATCAGATAACTTTCATCTCTTTGTTAATCTTTTCTTTATCTTAGAACTTCCTGTATCCCTTTTTCTAATCTAGGCATCATGAGAATTTGTTTACTGATATTGTTATCAGCTTTGGTATGCTATGGTTAAGTCTTTCTTGTGTTGAATTGTGGACTTATGGCTGGTTGATTCTAACTGAAGGAGTGTGTGAATTACTACTAATGAAGGTTATTGTGCTGAGTATAATGGTAAAGCAAAGTCTTAAAATTTGAAATGCTTTGCTATTCAGGATATGTTACCAGAGTGTCTGTATTTCTCATTTTCAGACATGTCTAATGTCAATCTTGCTTGGTCTCATTGTTGCACGGCATCATTCAGAATTAAAATTTTCATCTTTCTGAAGTAATACATTATCTGTATTGCTTTGTCATTTCTTGTTTCCGTATTTCTTTTGCAGGGTATCTGGCCTGTGCTCGATGTTCTTCTAGTGGTGTGTGCTTAAGGACAGAACCAATTTCGATAAACGGTGATTACAATCGCCCCTTGCGAGTGCCAACTACACAAAGGTGTTCAAATTGTTCAGGTGTAGGAAAGGTATACAATTCTTTCTTTAGAATCTTGTGATGGAAATTGTTTTATTTTGCTACGTCTAGGAACACGAGACATTCGTAACATTTCCATTCTCGTTTAATCTTGATTGATCTAACCCACTTCCATTGTGGCTTGTCTTCATAGTCTGCTTATGTCATGTTCAATTATCAATCAATCAATCAATCAAAGCCTTAATCCCAAAAGTGGGGTCGGCTAACATGAACCAAATTTGATTATTCCGTGTAGTCATCAACATAAATCTTTCTCCTCCATCCCTTACGATCCAAAACTTCATCCTCACGTAAATCCATGCACTTCATATCCTTCCTCACTCCTTCCAACCAAGTCATCTTTGGTCTCCCTCTTCCTCGTTTAATCCCTCCATGGTCCCACTCTTCCACTCTTCGCACCGGTGCACCCTCGGGTCTCCGTCTTACATGTCCAAACCAACGCAGACGATTTTCCCTTAATTTATCTACAATGCCCGCCACACCTACTTTCTTGCGAATAACCTCATTTCTGATTCTATCTCTTAAAGTGTTTCCACACATCCACCTTAACATGCGCATTTCCGTAACCTCCATCTTTTTAATATGCTCTTTCTTAGAAGCCCAACATTCTGTACCATAGAGCAACACTGGTCTTATGGCAGTCCTGTAGAATTTTCCCTTCAACTTTAAGGGAATGCTGCGGTCGCATAGCACTCCCGTGGCCGCTCTCCATTTAAGCCACCCTGACTTAATCCTGTGGGTCACGTCTTGATCAATGTCACCATTCTTCTGGATGATCGACCCTAGGTACTTAAAACATTCACTCATGGTCAAATCCTTTCCATCCAAACTCACCACGTCATTGCTTGTCCCCCTCTGAGTGCCAAAACGACATACCAAATATTCAGTCTTACTCCGACTTAGCTTAAACCCTCTAGATTCCAACCTTTGCCTCCATTGCTCCAACTTGACATTAACCCCATCCTTAGTCTCATCCACCAAAACGATATCATCTGCGAACAGCATACACCATGGAACCTCATCTTGAATTGGTCTAGTTAATTCGTCTAGAACCGTTGCAAAAAGAAAAGGGCTTAATGCAGACCCTTGATGCAATCCGATTGTAATAGGGAAATCTTTTGTCAACCCTCCGCATGTCCTCACATTTGTTGACACATCCCGATACATATCCTTAACTAGGTCTACATACCTTCGTGGGATACCTTTCTTCAACATTGCCCACCAAAGTATCTCTCTTGGCACCTTGTCATATGCCTTCTCTAAATCAATAAAGACCATATGAAGATCTTTCTTCTTTACCCTATAAAACTCCATCATTTGTCTTATCAAATGGATTGCCTCCATAGTAGATCTCCCAGGCATAAAACCAAATTGGTTATCTGAAATGCTTGTGCATGCCCTCAACCTTTGTTCAATCACCCTTTCCCACAACTTCATAGTATGGCTCATAAGCTTAATTCCTCGATAGTTAGAACAATCTTGAGCGTCTCCTTTGTTTTTATAAACCGGGACCAAGGTGCTCTTCCTCCAATCTTGTGGGATCCTTGTAGCCGTCCATATCTTGTTGAAAAGGTTTGTTAACCAATCAATACCAATCTTACCCAAACACCTCCACACCTCTATCGGTACCCCATCAGGGCCAACCGCCTTCTTAGGTTTCATCTTCCTCAGTGCAATCTCCACCTCTACTCTCCTAATCCTTCGCACATACTCCATGTTGATTTCTTCATCACTCATAGAGGTATCTCCTATCACAACTCCATTACTTCCATTAAATAATTCATCGAAGTACCCCTTCCACCTGTCCTTGATGTCATGTTCAATTAATGTTTTTTTTTTTTTTTTTTTTTTTTTTTTACTTCATATGTTGTTGTTATTTTCTTTTTTTCCCTTTATTTATCCTTGAGGATTTGAGATTGTCTGAATCTGTACAAGATAGCAACCACGTTGAAATTTGTTGACAGTAGAACCATGCTATAACAATAACAGTACTCTAGTTCCTAAAGATACTTTCACCCTGCTATATGTAAGGAGCACTGCTGCACTGGTGTCCACTGCTTCACCCCAGCAATGGCAGGGAGTGTGTCCTGTTGACCCTATATCTTATAATAGGTGAATGTGCTTAGCAACACATTTCGACTATTCTATACATTATAATCTAGGAAAGTTTGCCAAAAACCTCCTTACCAAAACACTTTTTTTTTGTAAGAAACTACTTTATAAATTTTTTTTTTAAGAACACACCTTTTTTTTTTTGGCAAGAACACACTTTATGCCGAAATCTGACCTTTGACCTTGCAATCCAGCATTGACTTGGTCACTTGAGGGGTGCATGATCTCTTAGAACCACCCTTTTTTAATTCCTCCCCCCCCCCCCCAACAAACACCACCTCACTTGCCACCCTCACCAACACCACCAGCAAAGTAAATAACTTTAGTGTCCACCCACTGGCAAATGGTTGAATTACATGTGGTCCAAGGATTTTTTTTTTTTAGAAGGGATTTAAATAGCCTAGGGGTTCACCGTTAGGCCTTGTCCAAGCCAATTTCATTACTATACAAAAAAATACTACCTAATAAGGTTGCTTCCTCCAGCATCATGCTAAACTGGCTGATACGTTCCTAAAGGCATGATGAGGCTTTATTTGTGGCACATTATCCATCTGCTTCTTGGTTATAGTCTGAAACAAGCATTTAAACTTGTTTGGTTGCATTTAGCAGCTTAATTTCCTCGCGTAAAGTGGAGGGCCTATGCCATGAACCTTGTTCTTGTGCTAGCTTTATATCAACAAGGGTTGTAAATTTTTTCTCTTTGTTTAACATTGATATATAGTAAACTCTCGGGTTTTATCAGAAGCTTATAATATTGACCACATTTGGCTGGATATTAATGTATATGAATCCTTTTTTGATTTCAGGTAATGTGTCCTACTTGCCTTTGTACTGGGATGATAATGGCAAGTGAACATGATCTACGAATAGAACCATTCGAATAATATGGGACATTAACGCAGGTGTTTAGGACTATCCGATTGGTGTTCTTTTTATGAGCACTTGTAAATTTATAAAAGTGCTTTAATAACCCAAAAGCAATCCCGGAAGTAGAAGGTGATACCAGTGTGTAAGATTTGGTTGTATGACACCAATTTTTTTTTTCTTTTTGATCTATCAAACGACTGGTTGTAACAAAGCATGTTCACACAGTTACTTAAAAAGAAATTTTGATACAGCAGCTGAAAAAACACTCTTTCTCAATTCAGGCTGCACTGACATTTCTCAACATTTCAGCTGAGTTTTGCAATGATGATTAAAAATTTGCATCTATAGTAACAGCGATAACATGATATCAAAGGCTAAAACAAGCTTAATACTGCTATGAACAAATAATTAAATGATGTTCATCTTGTGTTTCTTTTTCGATCCCTTCTTTTTCATGAGATCTTCCTCTTCAACCAAAAATAAGTTAGCATTCCTATCTTCATAACATAAGGAGGTTCTGTACACAGACATGGGCATTTCCGCACTGCTTCACAATGCTAATTTCAATTGTATCCAAATCAACAGTAGCAACTAGCGAATAAGAAAGATGCATAAACACTTCCTTTAAGCTCATCGAATAACAAATAGGTCTGTCCATTCCCGTGTAACCATATAACTTGGGAATGGAAAATAACTTGATCCAAGATCCAGCTGCGCCATATTCTTTCATTACCCAAAAACTTGTGCCACAATTAAACGCGCTGACAGAAAGACACAAGCTACCATCAAGTAATCCCAGGAACATGTGAGCAAGGTCCGTGGAATCGAAATTAGGCATTGGCAGAGTACTAAAACGTTCATCCCTTAAATTAAAGGCAACAATAGGCCGTGGTTCTCTCGCTTCAGTTACTTCATTCTTAACTATACCGCCATTCCAATGGATGGCATCATTAAGAAAGACACAATACTTAAGATTGTAATAAAAATCGTAAGGAACACTAGGACTAGCCGCCTTTCTCCATGAATTATTCTTCATACTATAAACCATAACATCACTCTCGATAGATCTCATTTTCCCATTAAAATTCCGAATAATCCTCACACACCTATAGTCCCGAGAGATGCTTTCATAACCGAAGCCATAATTGACCTTCGATCGAGGATAACTAAATGACGGGCTTACAGGCAACAAGGGGACTGTTAAATAGGTTTGAGTGGTTGGGTTGTAAATTACAAGGGGGTGTATAGAATCATAACTCTGGAGACAAAGCAATCCATTACACGATACCACCACATCAAAACTGCAATTAGCACCAGGGGTACGGCTCTTAAACGGATTAACAAGGGGAATCGGATTATCAAATGTGTCGAAATCACTCAAATAAAGGCTGCGATATTGGTAAACGAAGTGACGATTAGTTTTGGTGGCAAGTGATCGTTCTAAATGGAGGTCGACAAAATCAGAGCTGTTAATCAAATTATACCATAACTTGCATACAATCTTGAATCGTAACAGAGATTTTGCAGGCAATCGTAACAGAATATCAACAATTAAATCTACAGGAAAAGGCATATTAATGTAATGCAATTCAAAATGACTAAGGGGTTGATAAACAACGCACTCAAATCTCCAAGTAACGCCCACAAAATAAAAGGTAGTCGTGAAAAATAGACAAATCTATGGTTAAGATGATTTAAACTAACAAAGAAATTCAAAGTAAAAGAAACTAAGACAGAAAGAGATTACCAGAAATCTGGAATATAGGATTAAATGAAGATTTGAATTACCAGACAGAGAAAGTTGTTGGAGCCAAGTAGGCAAGTAACGCTCCACTCCCCTTCATTCTTGATTAATTTACCCAGTCTTCCAGGCTGTCATGGATTGCTTCAAGCTCCAACCGCATATTATACAGCATATGCCCTTGACAGCTTGACCTGTACATAAAATATAGTTAGTGTGGTTGACATTCCAAACGTATCTCCTGGTGATGCCTGTAAGTCGAGTGCTTAAGGTTGCTTGGGTGCATTGTGCCCTTCCCTGAATGTTAATTTCTAAAGTTAACTTGGGCTCTCTCGTGTGCTTATGTCATATCAATTGTATGTTTCAAAAAATAAAATGCAGAGGGTGGCTGTATACAAGGGGTAAAATTTAGTTGTAACAAACTACATTCACAATTTCAACCAATTGCTTAAAGAAAATTTGATACAGCAAAATAATCTCTTTCACAAATCAGGCTTCACTGTGACTTTCAAAATTAAAGCAAGAGTATTACAATCAAAATAAATACTAGTATTTTCATCTTGGAAATTTTGTTAATTACTACCTCAAAAAGAAAGGCTTTGCGAATTACTACCCTAAAAAATAGAGTTAAGTACAATTGTAGGGACTAAGTTTTTCATTTTTTCACCTTTTGGGACCTAAGTTTTTTTTTTCACCTTTTGGGACCTAGAGTTAAGAATTTGGCAACTTAACTCATCTTTAACTCACCTGTGCAATAACTTAGTCCCCTTGCATTAAATAACGTGTAAAAAACATAATCCCTTCATTAAACAATTCTAAATAAAAAAACATAGACCCTTCATAATTTCTAATTTCTGTCAAAGCAATTCAGTACTATTTTTTTCAACGAACAGAAATTGAACATCCAAAAAAAACTAGCCGTTGGAGAATACAAGGTGTATAAATAGTCTCCATGTTTAGCACCAAAAGCTGAAGCTAATCCTGCGGAAAAAAAAATGGCAACAGTGAGGGAGGTGAAATATGAAATGATCAAAATGATATAAAAGAATGGGATTTTAATTATAATTCTTGTAATCATTATTGGTGTAGAGTATTTGTTCAAGTAAAGCAAACACCAACAACACCATTTGAAACACACAAAAACACTATAACGAACCAAGTACAAATCAAATAAACATCATCCACACATAAAAACACACATTAAACAACCACATCCAAACAATCAAACCATAATTGTAAAATATTAAAAAAAAAAAATTATCAAACCCTAATACCTAATTACCAACACTTCAAAATTCAAACAAAATCATCGAAAAAAACAACCAAAATGCAAGCTAAACATACTTACCTCAGTGTTGTTGAAGAATCGAGTGAGAATTATGCCTTTAACCGAGTAAGATTGCAAAGAAAATTCAGACGAAAATGGATTTCTTCGAACAAGAACAGAGTGAGAAGTAGAAAGGGCGGGAATAAGCTCTCACTCTCTCTCCTGCTTCATCAAAAGCTTCCCTCATACGCTTCCCATACCCACGCAACCACGTGTCCTTATTTGGAAGGCCGCCAATCTAATCGATCTGACAAATTCTTTTAGGGGTCTAAGTTATTATAGGGGTCTATGTTTTTTAATTTACCAACTTTCTAACTGAAGTAAGGTTTAACTAAGGGACTATGTTTTTTAACTCACCTTAGTTACTTTTTGGCCGGAAAGTGGACTCTAGGTCCCAAACGGTGAAAAAAAAAAAACTTAGGTCCCAAAAGGTGAAAAAAATAAAAACTTAGACCCCAATGTTGTACTTAACTCTAAAAAATAAAGTTGTTAATTACTACCCTAAATCTGATTAATTCAAGTGATTGCTACCCTTTTTCCTACTCAGGCGATTTAAGCTCTTAATGATATCATTATCCGATTAATTTGTAATTAGTTACTTTTAAACCTTAATTGACTAATCAAACCTTAGAACCATCTCCGATCCTAACTACCACTACACCACCATTGGCCACCCACAATCGAACCTACCTCCTCCAACTCCCCGCCTTAAAACCACCGTCTACCCACCCTAAAACCACCTTCCTTTCACGAAACCCCCCCTCACCACCCGCGACGACCTTGCCCCCCTTCCCCTCGCCGGAAAACTTTGTTCGACATTCCCTAATCCGCCTCCACCCCCTTACCCCCCTAATCACCGGCCTAAACCATAAAATTGAAACCCTAAGGTTTCAATTTTAGTGATTTAGGGTTTTAATTTTGGGACTTTAGGGTGGTGATTAAGGGAGATGAAGGAGGCTTAGGGAGTGCCCAATAGGGTTCTCCGGTGAGGGGAAGGGGGTTAGGGCCGCCGGTGGGTGGGGAAGGGGGATTTTTCGGTAGGAGGGATGGTTGGTGGTTTAGAGATGGTGCAATTGGTGGTTTAGAGGTGGGGTGGAGCCGGGGCGGGGGTAGGCTACTTATCAGCTCGCCGGCAACGGGATGATGGGGTAAGGGGGCTGCCGGAGATGGAGGGGATAGGGAAAGAGAGTCGTCGGAGGTGGTGTAGTGGTGGTTTAGAGGTGGTGTTAGGGTTTATTTAAGTAATCATGGCTTAAAAACAACTAATTATAATTTTGCAAGACAAAGATGTTATTAAGAGCTTAAATCCCTTAATTAGGGGCTAATTAAGAAAAAGGGTAGCAATCACTTGAATTAATCGGTTTTAGGGGTAGTAATTAACAACTTTTTTTAGGAGTAGTAATTTACAAAGCCTCTGTTTTTGAGGTAATAATTAACAAAATTTCCTTTCATCTATAGGAACAAAGATAATTAATAGCAAAGGCTAAAACAAGCTTAATACTACTACATGCAAAAGATCAAGATGTTCATCTCATGTTTCTTTTTCAATCCCCTCTTTTCATGTGACGTTCCTCTTCAACCAAAAGAGGTAAGCAATTCAATCCTATCCTCGAAGCATCAGAAGGTTCTCTACACAAACATGGGCATCAGTGCATTGAGACAAATAAGCAGGCTTAACATGTTCAATTTTCATTGTATCCAAATCAATCGTAGTAACCTTCCAAAAAGATGTATGCACAAACAATTTCTTTAAGCACATCGAATAACAAATAGGGGTCATCACACACTCGTACAAACCAGTATTAAGCTTGGCAATGGAAAATAACTTGGTCCAAGATTCAAGTATGCCATACTCTTT